>JAHNEJ010000930.1:0-42504 GCA_022559845.1 Amorphophallus konjac | reverse complement strand
CTTATTTTCTACATTCCATCAGCTTAAAATCTTGTCCTTATGATTAGACCATCATGTCAACTTGATTATTGATTTTCGAATTTGTTTTATGTACTCGCATCATTTTATCATTTAGTACTTTTGTATTATTGTCAAGATATTAATCACTTATATTTGTCTGATCAAGAGATATAATTCCTACTGATCTTTCGCTCACCCAATGTTATTTAATATTTTTTCAAGTAATTCTGAAGATATAATCCACTCATATGGGAAGGGCAAATAGTGTTCGAGTGCACCGACAACCTTAGAAGCGTGGTTGTTTAGTAGTCTTGTCTAGAATGAGAGAGAGTCTATGTGTTTTTCTTTTTCTTTAGAGTTGAAATTTTGAGTATTCGAGAGGTCAATTGTAATAGACTCATTATTTTTGGAGATTTATAATAAGATCTTGACTTTTATCTAATTTTGACATATTTGAAATTGTCTCTTTTTGTGGAATGTTGATATCTTATAATGCTTGCTCTGATTACTTGATATGATTGGCGCGTTCTGATTTTTCTTCCGCGCTCGGGACGTGACATCGCTCCTCTTCATTAATTTTGCATGATTGGGCTAGCCTCCTCCACTATGTAAGGAGGCATTCAAGTTAAAAAAAATTGGATGCCCCTAATTGAGGCCTTAGCTCTCCCTTTTTCTTTTGTAGGTCTTGCACCAATTGTACTTTTTCATTTATCATTTATCATTTATCATTAATAAACGTTGGCAAGTGTAGTACCTTGCTACACCTTAGCCTTTTACAAAAAAAAATGACATCAACTTTTAGAAAATATATGAAAGTGGAGTTTTGTGGAATATTACAATACGCAGCATAATTTGAATTTTAAAGGATACATTTAAACTATGAGCTGTTCAAACATTGAAGGGAAAAGATCAATAAAGGGTAAACAAAGATAATTAAAGAGGAGCCATCTTATGTTTTGTAGTTCAACAACAATCATCTATCCAAAGTATTAGAACCAAGGGCACATTGACTATTGAGGAGGGTAAATCTGACTCGGCCCATCTACCTCAAGCCCGGCACAACTCGCAGTCCACGACGCGCCCAGCGGGCCCCGATAGCTGCAGGTCACGACGGATGGCCCGGGACGTTCTATCCTTGGATTCGCCAACAGGGAAGGCCTCGAGCTAGATGCAATGACTGCCGGATGACGCTCTAACGACCGACCGTTACTCTCCATGACGCAGACGCCGACCCCACGAAGGGCGAGCATGCTTCACGGTCGCCGTGAGACTCGCTTGGGGATCGGCCAACTCCTGGGAAACCGCCCCTCAACGGGAAACTCCCGCCATAATAGCGGGAGGCGTTGCTCCACGACTGGCGCCCTTCCCTGTTAAGGGATGAGCGTCCTCCTCCAGGACAACCCCCTATAAAAGGGACTTTGACGAGCAGAGAGAAGGGGGAGACACACACAGACAACCCACGGTGAATCTCACCAACGAAACGCCTATAGAGAAGCGAACCCGAGAGCTACACACCCTGCTACTAGAGAGGTCACGACTGCTCATTCCCTGGGAGAGAACCCCTCCTGTACGACCTTACCACCCAGTGAGCACTCTCCGAGTGACCACTGGGGGCGGCGAGCACTCGTCCAGAGGACCTACACTTCTCTCAGATCTCCTACTGTGACCTCCATTCTTCTTTCCTTCCTACTCTTCTCTATTCTTCACTTAAACTGTTACTGACTTAAGCATCGGAGGGTTGTCCCCTGGGGTAGTGCACGGGGATCCTTCTGGCGCCCTTTTCTTCTGGTGGTTGTAGGCTTCCACGAGTTCCAAGCGGTCCTCTCCAACAAATAAATAGAAAAGTGTGGTATGAAAGCTAGAGACTAATTTTCTGCCTCTACACTTTTTGGTGTTGTCTGTGGAAAGTCCGAGCGAAAAGCCATGGCACCTTGTGAGAGTCTTCGCAACGCCAGCAACCAGGATCGAGGTTCTCACCAAGGTCCCAGCTCCCGCCGCACATCATAGGAAGCCTCGCCATCTACCCGATCGCATCAGGAGGTTACTATCGACGAGCTTGCGAAAATGCACCAACAGATCCAAGTCCTGATCGGTTTGTGCCGAGACCTCTTGAATAGGACCACGGGGTCCCAACATGTTCCATCGGAATAGCCTCACAACGGGGGGGCTCCAACTGTAGCAGATTCCCGCCGAGTGCGGGAGACTTCCCACGACTCCACCGCACAGACCCGACAACCGCACAGCTCGCCTACACCAAGAGTGCGGAGCCCACTACACTCCAACCCGGAGATGAACCGCCAGCTCTGACGCATCGACGATATCGAAGACAAGGTCCGACACTTGGACGACGTTCTACTCACCGCCAAGACTCGCGGCCTCATCGACGATGACCACGACTTCCACGCTCCCATTTCCAGGGAGATTATGGGGGCTCCCATCCCTCCAAAATTCCAGCTATCGTCACTCACCCCCTACGACGGCACCACCGACCCGACCTACCATATGCACAGTTTCGAGTACAACCCGGTTTTCCACCGGGCTTCAGACGCTGTGAAATGCCTGGCATTCATCACCACCCTTCGGGAGAACTCCCACGTCTGGTTCGAGTCCCTGTCGGCCGGGACTATCACCTCCTTTCAACAGTTGAAGAAGTTGTTCAAGGAGAACTTTATCTGCTGTCGAAAGATGGCCAAATCCACGGTGAGCCTGCTTGTCATCAGGCAGGGGCGAGAGAGACCCTTTGGGACTACGTGTCCCGTTTCGAGCAGAGGCACTCTGTGTACCCCACCTCGATATAAGCATCGCCGCCACCGCCCTCGCTCAGGGGACTCAAGACTCCATCCTCTGACGGTCACTCGGAGTTGAAGCCACAGCAACCCTGACAAACCTCCTCGCCTTAGCCCAGAAACACGCCGGATGCGAGGAGAACACTGTGGCCCTAGGCCGACTGGCCGGAACCGAGCGGTCTGACTAAGAAGGATCGCTGACTCATCCCGGGAGGGGCGGAATAAGTGGGAACGACGGGATAGAGAATGCCGCGACCGCTCAGGAGATGAAGAGAGGGGTAGTTATCATCACTACACGCCCCTAATAGCTCCGCCCGACCAGATCCTCATGGAGATCCGTGAAGAGCCCTTCCTCTAGTGGCCGCCGAAGATGAAGTTCGACCCGAGGACACAAAGCTGGAGAAGGTACTGCGCTTCCACCATGACCACGGCCACGATACTGCCGACTGCATCCAACTCCAGGATGCCATCGAGGACCTCATCTGCCTAGGACTCCTTGACAAATTCATCGCCAAGGCTGAGGAGAAGTGACAACGCGAGCGAACCCCCCCCTTGACAACCGACCCAACGGGAAAGAGATCATGATGATCTCTGGAGGGCCGGCTTCGGGAGGCGGCTGCTCTCGGAGATGCCAGCGGTACGCATCGGCAATTCACACTATGGAGCGTGGCGACAGCGGCCGGCAGGAAGTTGCCACCCGGGAAGCACCCCGAGGGTCTCATCGTCTTCTCAGAGTGTCGTGGTGAACTGTGGTTCGAAGAGGGTATATTTTTAGCAGCCCCAGAGACCCTCGTTTTATTTCCAAGGTATTCGGTCTTCTTCACCCCGCTTTCTCATTTCAACTATTAAGGCCCGTAGGCTACTTGATGCTGGATGTCAGGGGTTCCTTGCTTCGGTAGTGGTAGTTGACCAACAGCAGCATGGGGTGGAGGACATTCCTATTGTATGTGAATTTCCTGATGTCTTTCTTGAGGAATTACCAGGACTACCACCGTAGAGGGATATTGATTTCACTATTGAGATTGTGCCTGGCACGATGCCTTTCTCCAAGGCTCCTTATCACATGGCACCAGCGGAATTGAGGGAGCTGAGAGCTCAATTGCAGGAATTGCTCGATAAGGGCTATATTCGTCCTAGGTTTTCCCCATGGGGTGCACCTGTATTATTTGTAAAGAAGAAAGATGGCATTTTAAGATTGTGCATTGATTATAGGCAGCTGAACCAGGTGACCGTTAAGAATAAGTATTCGTTGCCTCGTATAGATGATTTGTTCGACCAGCTTTAGTCGGCCCGAGTATTTTCGAGAATTGATTTGCAAACTGGGTATTATCAGCTACGGATTAGAGAGTCAGATGTAGAGAAGACTGCCTTCAACACCAGATATGGGCACTACGAATTTTTGGTGATGTCGTTTGGGCTCACGAATGCTCCTGCAGCGTTCATGGACTTGATGCACAAGGTGTTCCATCCTTATCTGGACCGGTTCGTGGTGGTATTCGTGGATGATATCCTTATTTATTCCCAATCTGAGGAGGAACATGTTCATCACCTGAGGATTGTATTGCAGACATTGATGGAACACGAATTGTATGTCAAATTCAGTAAATGCGAATTTT
The DNA here is from genome assembly GCA_022559845.1 of Amorphophallus konjac. Taxonomy (NCBI): domain Eukaryota; kingdom Viridiplantae; phylum Streptophyta; class Magnoliopsida; order Alismatales; family Araceae; genus Amorphophallus; species Amorphophallus konjac. The sequence continues at coordinate 38,102 of JAHNEJ010000930.1, read as the reverse complement.
GGCTATAGGAGGTACATTTTCTTGGGCATATAATATCAGGTGATGGTATTTCTGTTGATCCAGCTAAAGTGGAAGCAGTGGTCCAGTGGCCAAGACCGACGTCAGTGACGGAGATTAGAAGCTTTTTGGGCCTGGCAGGCTATTATAGAAGGTTCATTCAAGATGCTTGAATTGCTGCTCCGATTACCAAGTTGACTCGAAAGGACGCGCCTTTCATCTGGACCGATGGTGTGAGCAAAGCTTTATGGAGTTGAAGAGATTGCTCACCACTGCTCCAGTTCTTGTATTGCCTTCTGGTTTTGGGGGTTTTGTGGTTTGCATTGATGCCTCTAGGATTGGTTTGGGTGCGGTGTTGAGGCAAAATGGCAGGGTAGTGGCTTATACATCCCGCCAGTTGAAGCCCCATGAGGAGAATTATCCCACTCATGACCTTGAGTTGGCAGTAGTGATTTTTGCATTGAAGGTATGGAGGCACTACTTGTATAGAGAGAAGTTCGAGATTTTCACCAACCACCAGAGCTTAAAATATGTGTTCACTCAGAAGGATCTTAATCTCAGGCAAAGGAGATGGATGAAGTATATGAAGAATTATGACTTCACCTTATCTTATCAGTAGGGCAGAATGAATGTGGTGGCCGACGCATTGAGCAGGAAGTTAGCAGCTAGTCACTTAATGTTGAGAGAGTGGAAGTTGTGGCAACAAGTACTACTGGAGACTTTTAGAATTAAGGTTCCTCGGGATCGGGGGTCAGCTATTCTTGCTAGCTTGATTATCACGCTAGCTATCCGTTGTCAGGTGATGGAAGCTCAATGTGTGGACCCCGAGCTACCTCATGTCTTGTCAATGGCCAAGGTGGAGTTTGGTGATAATGAAGTGGTGAGATTTCGAGCCAGATTGTATGTCCCAGCGGAGAAGCAAGTGAGGAAAGTTATTTTGCAAGAAGCACATGGTTCCCGTTATGTCATGCATCCCAGAGCGACCAAGATGTATTGCAATTTGAAGAGGCAATTTTGGTGGCCAGGTATGAAGAAGGATGTTGCTGAATTCATGGCCAGATGTTTAACGTGTCAGCAGGTGAAGGCGGAACATCAGCGGCCAGGTGGCACTTTGCAGCCATGGAAATGGGACCATGTGACCACAGACTTTGTGGTCGGTTTGTCAAGAACCCAGGGTGGCCATGATGGTATATGGTTGATACTTGATAGATGGACCAAGACAGCTAGGTTGTTGCCAATTAAGGTGAGTTGGGGAGTCCATAAATTGGCCAAATTGTACGTGGAACAGATTGTTTTGCTGCACGGCATCCCTATTTCTATTGTGTCTGATCGGGATCCCCGTTTCACTTCTAGTTTCTGGAGGAGCTTTCAGAAGGCCTTGGGTATGGAGTTAGCTTTTAGCTCAGCTTATCACCCTCAGTCTAATGGGCAGTCGGAGAGAACTATCCAAACCCTAGAAGATATGTTGAGAGCTTGTTGCCTTGAGTGGCAAGGGTCGTGGATTCATCATTTGTTGTTGGTGGAATTTGCTTACAATAATAGCTATCATTCCAGTCTGGGCATGGCACCTCATGAAGTATTATATGGGAGACTGTGTCGCACTCCACTTGACTGGTTTGAAGTTGGTGAGCGAGTAATGACGGGACCTGAATTGGTGCAGCAGTGTGTGGAGGTGGTACAACTGATTAGACAGAAATTGCAGGTAGCCCAAAGCTGACAGAAGAGTTATACAGATTAGCGGAGGTGACCTCTTACCTTTGAGGTGGGAGACCAAGTGTTCTTAAAAGTCTCCCCTATGAAAGGCATGGTGCGATTCGGCAAGCGTGGGAAGCTGAGTCCCCATTATATTGGGCCTTTTCTCATTGTGGAGCATGTGGGCCCAACAGTATATTGGTTGTAGCTACCTCCAGAGATGAATACGGTGCATGAGGTGTTCCATGTGTCAATGTTGTGGAAATACATGTCCGATGATTCTCATCTGTTGGAAGGCTCGGTGTGGCCTGAAGTGACGTCGGATCTGTGTATCCCTGAGTACCCCATTTGCATTCAAGATCGGCGTGAGCAGCAGTTAAGAAATAAGGTCATACATTTAGTCAAGGTTGTCTGGCAACGCCATTCAGGAATGAGGCAACCTGGGAGCATGAAGATGAGATGCAGCAGCGATTCCCGTATTTGTTTAGGTAAGATCTCCCCTTAGACTGTTGTGATTTGGTGTAAATTTCGAGGATGAACTTTTTATAAGGAGGGGAGGACTGTAATACCCTGAATTACAAATCCTCACCTAATATGCGTCGGATCTATTTTTCATGAATATTTTAAGAGCCGCAGATTTTTGAGATATTATTTAAGGAATATTAAAAAGGAATTATGAAATTTCCATTAAAACTTTTGAATTTATTTGATTAAATTATTAAGAGATTGGATGTATTCACAATATTGCTTCTTTGAGGGGTCTTGGGCAATCTTATACCCCCCTTTTTTAAAAACCCACGCACACCCCTCTCCCCCCTCACTTTCACACTCACCCTCTCCCGTTCTTCCCTCTCTCACACCGACTGCAGACGGCAGGCAGCGAGGAGGTGTGTTGAGGCTCCGGTGGCGACGTGGGGTGGTTCATGAGGCGTGGACGAGGAGTATCGTGTGGGTGTGTCACAGTTTTCGAAGCTTCACCGATTTTCGGTGTGGAACGGAGATGATTGACGCGATCTACGATGGTAAAGCAACGTCTCAGGTAGGGGGATGGACCCTTCCACCTCTCCATGTGTTTTCCCCACCGATCCGAGTAGATCCGGGTGAGAATGAGAGGGTTTTGTTCTTGTTTGGGGAAATTTCATATTTTCGGGGTGAGGGGCGATTTTGTTGATTCAGACAGTAATTTTTGGTTCAAATGATGTGTTGGAGGTCGGGGAGCGATACCCCATGATTCCCACTCGCAATGGGGCTAGTCAGGCTTGGAATGGGGGCCAGAGGGGTCACCCCGTTCTGCCGTCGCCAGAATCGGTCGACCGGTCCATTGGGTTGGTCGACCAATTCTCAGCAGTACGCAGGAAAAAGACCCAGCCAGGGTTCGGTCGACCGCCATTGGGGGTGGGTCGACCGACCCTGGGTGGCCAGTGGCGGTTGACCGAACCCTGGGCGGACCTGGGAGGGCTGGGTGAGCCCGTTAACCTATTCCCCTAGCCGGTCGACCGGAGCCCCCTGTTGGTCGACCAACCATCCGGTTCGGTCGACCGACCCTCCCCTAGTTCGGTCTATTCGGCTTGGAAACATGGGTTTTCACCATGGGGAAATAAAATTAAAGTATTTATGAATAAAATAAATGATGAATTGGCCGTGTAAAGCGCCGTGAGGGCCATCTCATGGTGAGACGCCTGATGACTCAGCTTAAACATGTGGTTATATCCCACGGCGGGAAAATGTGATTGTTGTGTGGTTTTCCGAGATAGCAACCTCGGGGGCATTGTTTCTTGCGGGTTAATCTCGTGTTCCGTGTGACGAGCGTGTGTCTGCGGTCGGTGACATGTTGGCGGTTTCACAGCGGGTCCTTACTTAGAGTGACATTTTCCCACTAGTCGTAGATTGCCTGGGCACGCTTGTGCTGACCCACTTGGGAGTAGTGGAGAGCTAGACCCGAGAGAGATGATTTTAGGCAAGTTTCTATAGGGCCTCCCACTGTGGTGGCTCGGGTCCAGGCCGGGAGGAAAACTAGCTAGTGGGCCTGACGTAGCCCAATCAGTCAGTGTGTTCACACATGGTCGAGGACTTCGGACGCGTGCTGACGAGCACGACCCTGACTAGACCCTTGTCTTGTGTTCCTTGTACGATGTCTCGGTGTCCGCCTAGGGCATGTAGGGAGATACCTGAGGCTTTGGACTAAGTCGTCAGTGGACGCATCCAACCTTGTTTCTAGTGGGCAGTGATCTTGTCACTCAAGTGTAGCAACCCTAGTTTCTTACCGTGGCGGTTTAGTGTTCGGGCGACCGAGGGTATTTGAATGTGCAACATCGACTTGTGATTTATTATGAATGGCCGTGGTACATGTGTGATTCAATTACTTTCCTTTAATTGTCAATTGCTATCCTCATGTTATAGTTAGTGTTCCAAATTATTATTTGTAGCATCGTGTGCTTGCTGTTGTGAGGTGGGTGTAACGCCCGTGAATTTTCTAGGATTAAAGTATAAATTACAAAGCAATTTAAAGGCTTAATGGGTTATTAGTAAGAATTAAGGATTTTTTAAATCCATTTAAAGGCCCTATATTTATCAAAGGGCTAAGCCCAACTTAAAAAGGCTCAAAGACCCAAGCCCTTTAATAATTTAGGTAGTTTACAGATTTAAATTGGGATATATACAATAAGTAAGGGGATAAATAGGGGGATAATATGAAATTTCAAAAATTTAGGACTTAGTGAAGCCTGGCAGTCTATCGCACAACCGCCAGACCCACCCTAATCCGCCCATGACCGCTAGGCAACCCCAGTTCCGTGAATGGCAGAAAATGTGAAAAGTTTGGAACTTTGACGACCCAATCAACTTAGATCGAAGCTACCTGGCATGGATGACTCTCTAGAACTCTCTAAGGATTAACTATACTCCAATTTAGGACTCTAGGATCGATCTAATCCCTTAAACCCTAGGTGAATCCTATAAATAGACCCTAACTTGGACTCATGCGAACCCTAATGATTGGCTCACGTTTTTCGAAGGTAAGGAGACGTCTACTCAGGTTGGTCCTTTAGAAGAAATTGTTCCTTATAGTTTTATCTAACTTCTCTCAAATTTTAGTGTTAGAAGCCCCAACTGTTGGAGAGCTAGAGCCTCTACAAGTTGCTGGATCACCACAGATTGCACAAGAACTAGTGCCACGGCCCAATGAAGATTAGAAAAATAGAAGCCCTAAACGAGGTATTTAGAAGTTGTGTCTTTAGAACTTTATATTCCCCTTCATATCTTATATCTACCCTCCAATTTCTATGGATTTAGGTCAAGAGGATCGGGAGATAGAAGGTCGTGAAGTTGCTGTTTTGGCACAAAACGGGTAGAACTAGGGCTTCCTTCCAGCTAGAAATTTGAACTCTATGAGCACTATCAAAGATAGGTTATCTCATGAAAAGACTAAATTAATGTGTTAGGAGTAAAAGCCCTCTTGTTCCATGAGATTTCATGCATTGTACACGTTGTATTTGATGTTTTATTATGACTATGCACATAGGGTTAACATAGCATGCACGAACCTTGTCTTAATATAAAAAATGATAATTCTAGTTTATTTTCACTCAAAACCATGCATCTCCAGATTTTAATATGGTGTTATCAGGCCATATTTACTTGTTGCTATGTTTTGTCATACATCTATCTACCCTAGATTAGCATGTATTTTCAGTTTTATTGTTGTTTTCAACAGACAGGAAGAAACGGTCTTCCTGAGACTGCCTGAATCTTCTTGCAGTCTTACGATAGACTACTAGGCCCTGTCAAACGGTCCTTAAGCGACCGCTTTCATTTTTCTGAATTCTGTATTATTGTTAACCCGAAACTTAATGCAGAACTGTCTTATTTATCATATGATAAGCCTAGTTAATTAGGTCTTACCCCTATTTTAAGTGATGTTTTCATACACTTGATTATGTTAGTTGTTCATCTTAGTAGGATTCATGTTCTTTATACACTTTGGACTTATTTTTAAACTTATGTTAATTTCATGCCAAACCTATACTCTTGTATTAATGAGCATAATTTCATATGGTTCATGGACTTGTCTAGTTTTGATTTGATCGTTGTTTTCTTACGATCCTTCTCATCTAGAGTCTTTTCTTAAGTATATGACACGTATTCTGGTACGATGTCATTAGATACACTTTGCACTATAGTCACACTTTCACTACAAGAAAAAGTGGCAATAACGACCGAATTAGAGACCGAATAAATCGGTCGCTAGTCGGTCCCAAATAGCGACCATATAGCGACCGATATAATCGGTCGCACGTCTGAGACCCATTTTGCGACCGAATTTATTTCGGTCTCTAATCGGTCGCTGATCTTGCGACCGAATTTATTTAGGTCGCGAAGCGGTCGCGGATCACTCATCTCCCCCCCCGCCACCAGCTCCCCCCCCTCCCCCACGCGTCCCCCCCTCCCCCCTGCGGCCCCCTCCCGCCCGAGCCCCCCTCTGCCCGAGCCCCCCCTCCCCCTGCGGCCCCCTCCCGCCCGAGCCCCTCTCCGCCCTAGCCCCCCCTCCCCCTGCGGCCCCCTCCCCTCCCGCCCGATCCCCCCTCCGCCCGAGCCCCCCCCTCCCCCTGCGGCCCCCTCCCGCCCGAGCCCCTCTCCGCCCTAGCCCCCCCTCCCCCTGCGGCCCCCTCCCGTCCGAGCCCCTCTCCGCCCTAGCCCCCCCTCCCCCTGCTGCCCCCTCCCGCCCGAGCCCCTCTCCGCCCGAGCCCCCCCCCCCCCCTGCGGCGCCCTCCCGTCCGAGCCCCTCTCCGCCCTAGCCCCCCCTCCCCCTGCTGCCCCCTCCCGCCCGAGCCCCTCTCCGCCCGAGCCCCCCCTCCCTCTGCGGCCCCCCCATCTCCCCCCCGCGACCAGCTCCCATCGGCGGTGGACGGACGACTGCGAGCGGCGTGGCGAGCGGCGGTGGACGGACGACCGGCGTGGCGAGCGGCGGTGGACGGACGACTGCGAGCGGCGGCGGGGACCGGCCATCGGAGGTAAGTGAGGCGGACCCCCGCCGGAGCCCCCCTCCGCCCGAGCCCCCCCTCCCCCTGCGGCCCCCTCCCGCCCGAGCCCCTCTCCGCCCGAGCCCCCCCTCCCCCTGCGGCCCCCTCCCGCCGGAGCCCCCCTCCGCCCGAGCCCCCCCTCCCCTTGCGGCCCCTCTCCCGCCCGAGCCCCTCTCCGCCCGAGCCCCCCCTCCCCCTGCGGCCCCCTCCCGCCCGAGCCCCCCCTCCCCCTCCGGCGCTGCTCTCCCCTCCCCATCTGGTTTCCCCCTCCGGCGCGGCTCTCCCCTCCCCATCCGGTCCCCCCTCCGGCTCCGGTCCCCCCTCCGCAGGGCCCCCCCTCCGGCTCCGCCCCCCCCTCCGCAGGGCCACCCCTCCGGCTCCGGTTCCCCCTCCGCAGGGCCCCCCCTCCGGCTCCGGGCCCCCCTCCGGCTCCGGTCCCCCCTCCGCAGGGCCCCCCTCCGGCTCCGGTCCCCCCTCCGGCTCCGGTCCCCCCACCGGCTCCGGTTCCCCCTCCGCAGGGCCCCCCCTCCGGCTCCGGTCCCCCCCTCCGGCTCCGGTATTAAATTTTAATATCCTGCTATATTTGATTTCTGCTCTTATGAATGTGTTGGATGTTAAAATAAAATTCATGCTTGGAGTGGTCTCTGATCTCAAACTAGCCCACCCACCTCCTGTTGCTACAGTACCATTAGGAACTGGGAACAATCTTCCTTTTGCATTTGGCTGGGTAGGTTACATTTCCACATGTATAATGTACATGTACAATTTGACTTGTTCATGCATGTGCATGTGGTTTGGGGCTCAGGGGATGCTGATCATGTACTTGCTTTCACAATTAGACAAGCTAGTCACATTGGGGTTCCTTAATTTCCATTTGTGTACATGCTCCCAATTTTAACCATTTTTGAGCCTTCTTCTGAGCCTTAATTGGCTACATTATGTTGATACTTAACAGTGGTGAGCAATGCATTATGCATTCTGAGGACCCCGAGTGGGTCGATAGAACAAGTTACTTCCTTTTCCTTGCTTTTCAGATGATGTATTCAATTTTAGAATTCATCACGTTATCCAACAAATGGATGCACATGAGATTAGATGCCTTTATTTTTCTTTTCCAAGTCCTAAGGTGAAAGCAACTGCTGTTGTAGGGAAAGAAGAATCCTGGTAATGGATGTATATGTATTTGGAGCTGATAATCAGTGGTGTACCCAAAATAAATAAACTAATATAATAGGTATTAATATGATGTTTAAATTTTATTTTATGTATACTTGATCATTAGATTAAATTAATGGATGATATTAAAGGATAAAATAGTAATTTAAGTATTATTCAATTATCTGATATTTATATGATACCTATAATACTGTAGCTTTTCGATAGAACTATAGGGTCTTATAAGACAGTTTAAGATGGTAGTTTCCTTGTTGACTTGGATTTGGATGCACCCGCACCCCATATCTGCACCAAAATCAGACCTGTTCATCCTTAGCCTGGATCTAAAGATTCAATTATGTTCAAAAGCATCTGGCAGCATGATTTCTTCATGTGTTTGTGGGAGTGGATCATAGATTCGTATGCATGCACTCAGTCAGAATCTTTTTTCCTTTTTCCCTTGTCCGTAGTCCAAATGGAATGATATGCAAGATATATATCTGACTATCACAACCTTATGATGTAGAGAGTTTGCTGCTGATTTTATTTTTTCTTTATGAAATGTAATTCAGTTGGCATATAATCATGAGGATGAGAATTCCTAAAGAAGGCTCTTGTGATCCTGTGGCGCTTCTAATCAGATTTCTAAAACAGAATGATGCACCTAACCTTATTTAGATGCTGGGCGGTTTGATCACGTATCTTGCAATATATCCATGCTCTGTCTAATCAGAATACTGTGTCTGAAGACCACTGTTCCGTTGTTTATTTTTTCTTTTTTGTTATTTAGACTTGTAGCATTTCTAAAATAGTAATTATATATGAAGCTAGAGATAGTTGGGTGTTACTTGCAGCATTTCCAGCACATTCATAAGAGCATGAATTTTATTTTAACATGTTACTGCTATGTTTTTAGAATGTGTTATTATCTTGTCAATATTTAATTAGTTGGGTGTTGTATGTGAGCTGAGATGCGTGGGTGCAACCTAACATTGCACGCATCTTAGGAGAGCGTGTTAAACCCGTGTCAATCAATCTACCCGTTCAAGACTTTGGGATTGATGTGCACGTTCTCATTTTGAATGATGAGAATGTGTATATCTAACTCAAAGTCTTGAATTGTCCCGTTTGGATAGTCTGTGAATGTTTGATCGCACTTAGGTGGTTAATTACTATATGTGTTTGTGTTGTTTGTTAAAAATTTTGGCTGGATGCGTCTTCTCACTCCTCTCTGATATACCTTTATTGATTTTGATTAATTTCTTAACCACTTATTAGTAAGTGTTTAAGAAAATTTCTTAATCAATAAATATTTTGTGGTATATCGGAGAGGTGTGGGGAGATGCTGCCGAAATTTTTAGCAAATAACACAACACATATAGTAATTAATCGTGCGATCAAACCTTCACAGATGGGTTAAAAAGTGAAAATCTAAATGATATTTCCGTCCTATTTAAAATGGCAGAGATGGACGATGTGAGGAAAGGGTTGGACTTTTTATTTTGTTAAACATGTTAAAGTTTTGTGTGTTTACATTTCATTCGCATAGGGAAAATGTCTGAAGATCGTTCATGGATGTACCGTAGAGTAGTTGATCAGGTGGTGTCTATGGAATTTAAAAATGGAGTTGAGAGATTCATTCAGTTTGCTTTGAGAAATCCTATTGAAGCTGTAGATTGTGAGGGTCGTATCCGATGTCCTTGTGTAGTCTGTAAGAATTTGAAGTGGCTGACAACATGGGATGTACAACGTCATTTATACAGAAAGGGGTTTGTTAAAGATTATACAAACTGGATATGTCATGGTGAAACATTGTGGTCCTACGAGCCTGCCAATAGAGGAAGTGGAAGTTCATATGTTGATATGGTCATAGATGCTGCTGGTCCAGAACTGGAACTTATTGATAGAAATGGTAAAACAGTTAAACCGAAAGCAATTTACGCCCTTGGAGCTGCACAGATTAAAGAAGTATGCTTTTGGCTAAAACAATTGAGATTTCCAGATGGTTATGTGTCTAACATTGCTCGTTGCGTGAATACAAATGAGGGGAAAATATATGGAATGAAAAGTCATGACTGTCATGTGTTCATGCAGAGGTTGTTACCTATTGTATTTCGTGATATGATGCCGAAGCCGATATGGGGAGCAGTGACTGAGTTAAGTCAGTTTTTCAAAATTTTATGTGCATCAGAGCTCAGGTATGAAGATGTGGAAACTATTGAACAGAATGTGATCACGACAGTTTGTAGATTGGAAAAGATATTTCCACCCTCATTCTTTGATTCAATGGAGCACCTGCTTATACACTTATCATATGAGGCTAAAGTAGGAGGGCCAGTACAATTTAGATGGATGTATCCATTTGAGAGGTAATATATATATATTTTCTCCTCATAATTCAATTAGATGCTGATGTGTTTTTCATTATCTTATGAACATTCTGGTAGGTGCATGCATGAATTGAAAATGAAAGTTCGCAACAAGGCAAAAGTAGAGGGTTCCATTGCGGAGGCGTACATTATGGAAGAAATATCAAATTTCTGTTCAATGTACTTTGAACCTGAGGTACAAACTCGTCGTACTCGGCCACCACGTAATGATGATGGGGGAGACTCGTTCACTCTGAGCGGCTGTCTATATTTAAGTATCCTGGACGTGCGTATGGACGTTCTTCGAGTCGGATGCTAAATGATAGAGAATTGCACTGTGCAGAAATGTACATCCTTTTAAATTGTATGGAGGTTGAACCTTATGTTGCGTAAGTTCTCTGCTCACATTACATTGTGTCTATAACTTATTATTTTTCATTCCATCTATAATGCTCCAATGGTCGTAATACAGACAATTTGACTCAGAATTAATCCAAAGATGTCCATATCTCACTGACATGGAGGTTGAAAAAGAACGAGAAAAATCATTTGCTTCTTGGCTGAAATATCGTGTAAGTATTATTACTACTCTTTCTCCTTGTTAGGCCAATGACAAATTCTGACTAGTGTGCTCTCCATATGTAGGTTGAAAATGGTTTTATTACTGATCAAAGAATTCGAGAGAGTAGTTATGGCCCATCGAAAGTTGCACGTACATATCCAGCATTTATTGTGAATGGGTATAGATTTCACACTAGACAATATGGGCAGAATAAGTCAACAATGAACAGCGGGGTATGTGTGAAAGGAAGTACATATAATGAAAACGAACGTGATTATTATGGTATTATTGAGGAGATCTTAGAATTGCAATATCTCGGAGATGACAACCATATATTTCTGTTCAAGTGTCATTGGTTTGATCCCAATTCTGTTCGAAATGACACAACATATGGGATTGTCGATATCAGACATAAGTCTAAATTGAATACTTATGATCCATTCATTTTGGCCGCACAAGCCCAGCAGGTCTATTATACAAAGTATCCATCGTCTAGAAATAAAGAAAGAAATGATTGGTGGGCAGTTTGCAAGGTTAAGACAAGGCTTTTCCCGGATTATGAGTTGGATTTGACTGAAACAGTAGAGTTGGATGTGAATGCCGAATTCTTTCAATCAGACTTGGGTGATGATGTAGAGTTGCCTGCTTCTAGTGATGAATCTGTGGAGGCACTGTCTTTATCTAAAGAGAATGAAGTGGAAGAAGTCGATCCAGAACAACCTGAAATACAGTTGGGGGACTCCGAAGAGGAGGAATATATTAGTGATCAAAATGAATCTGATAATGAAGATGTGAATGTTGAATTTGATATATCTCCAACATCTGAAGATGAAATGGAGAATGTTTGATTAATGGTATACAATTTTACCTAAAATTTTAATACTCTGTAACTTTCTTTCTTTCACTATTTGATGAATATGCATGTATTTTATTACCAGTTGAAGATATGGTTCGAGGACGGCGTGGGACTTCTTCAGGTGGGAGGGGAGAGGGTAGCGGGAGGAGATTTACTTCCATTTCTACACCGGTAGTAGGTATGTATACTTTCATGTATAATGCATTGTAGTATTTGTTTAAAATAATTCTTTATGTTTTTGTGGTATCTTATTCTTATTTTCACAGGACCCACGACCTCTGCACCGTTACCACCGACCTCTGCACCGCTACCACCGGTAGTAGGTATGTATACTTTCATGTATAATGCATTGTAGTATTTGTTTAAAATAATTCTTTATGTTTTTGTGCTATCTGATTCTTATCCTTACAGGACCCACGACCTCTGCACCGTTACCACTGACAACAGGTAGATTGACGGCCTCTGCACCGCCATCACACATGGCGAGTGGATCTACACCTCCTCCAGCTGAGTCAGGTATGTTCATTTACATTTCTATATTTTTTTGATAGTTTATTTTATTTATTTTTGTCCATTTCGTATAGTACGTGCTGATGACGAGACGAGTCATCACGAGGGGGAGGGCAGTTATAATGAGACGATGCGGGCAGTGTGGATAAATGAAGGGTATGTAATGCATTATTTTTATTATCTATTCATCATTGTGGTATTAATATTTTCAATTTCAGGAATAAAATAGAGCCAGCCCAAGCATCACAATTTATTACAAAGTCAATTGAAGCACATTTTCCAGGCCCCATCCGTCGCTTTTCTGATTTTCCGATGGATGTTCGGGATTTATTGTTCACTATGTTCTTGGTATTTATCTTATTTTATCATATTAAGTCATTTTCCTGCTATATTTTAACACACTTATTGTTATGTAGCATATAATTTATTTTTTGTTAATATGTAGAGCACCTCCTGCACCTCCTGCACCTCGTGCACAGCAGCCTCCGGTAAGTATTTTATTTGATTGATTTTCTATTTGTTAACTCTAAATATCATCTTACAAAATATAAGAATTTAGATTGAGGAGGGGAAAATATCATTTTCTTAACTCTATGAACTTGGGTTTGAGGGTCCAAAATTGAAAAGAGAGGTCCAATCAATCCATCGATTGTTCCAACACGACATGGGGGGTGAAAGTAACCTGTAGAAACTGACGGAGTTCAAATTGGACTCCAAATTTGAGCTCGATGCTCAAATTTACATTTCCTAAATAGAACCAAGTTAATCGAGTGTAAGAGGGTCAAAAATAAAGAAATATATGTCCAATTAATTTGTCAATGACTCCAACACGACCGGGAAGGTGAGAGTGACTTGTAGAAACTGACGGAGTCCAAATTGGACTACCGATTTGAGCAAAACGTTTAAAATTGTCATTCGTCAATTTCACTTAAATGAAAAACATCTTGCTTTTAATTTTCAAGAAAAATTGATTTCTTTATTAAGGATTTGATTTTAATTTTTTAAAATGATATACAGGATCATCCGTCGCGAGATGTTGGACGAGACGACGACCAGGATGACACATATGCGGAGGATTTGTGATTTCATTTTAGTTATTTGCATGTTGTCATTTTATTATGGATGTATGATTAATTTGTGTGTTTGTATGTGATGAATTTGAAGTTCGTGGAGATTGTGATTTGTGTAGTTGATTTATATGTTTTTATGAAATTGTTATTTATCAGGTTATTTATTTTATTAAATTGTTATTTATCAGGTGATTTATAGTCGATTATATAAATTTATAAAAAAAAATACTGCAAAATTAGCGACCGAATAGCGACTGTCTTTATTATTTATTTTATTAAAGTATTAAAATTAGCGACAGAATAGCGACCGAATAGCGACTGTCTCTATTATTTATTTTATTAAATTATTATTTATCAGGTGATTTATAGTCGTTTATATAAATTTATTTTAAAAAAATACTACAAAATTAGCGACCGAATAGCGACCGCATAGCGACTGTATATATTAGCGACGGGTCATGCGACCGATTGATATCGGTCGCTATCCGCGACTGATATTGCGACCGATAATTATCGGTCGCTATCCGCGACTGCTTCTGCGACCGATAATTATCGGTCGCTAACGGCGACCTATTCTGCGACCGATTTATATCGGTCGCCATTTAGCGACTATTATATAGCGACCGACATGTTCGGTCGCTAATAGGTGTCTGTTTGGTCGCAGTATCTCTTTGCGACCGATCTGCGACCGAATAGCGACCGGGAGATCGGTCGCTACTCGCGGTTTTTCTTGTAGTGACCATTCCCCGCATCCCGTTCTTAAGCGCGATCAAGTCTTCATCCCTTTCCGAGGTACACGGTGCCGTTGCACTCCTATCTTCATCCTTGCGGCGTTGTTAATCCTTGGTGGCGATCGCGGTTAGTATTTCTATCCTTTCATCCCCCTTGTCTTTGATTCACATGTTCATGCATGTATGTATTTAAAGGGGGTGGGATAGGAATCTAATTAAAACAAATCAACAGTTTTTTGGCGATCACGGTTGGACACCAATGCCCATCACGCTTGTTTTCATGCTCTTTTGTAGGTTGGGTGAGTGCATGTTAATGTTTAGGTAGTATTTCCTCCATTCTCCCACTATTTTTGGTGTTTTACGGGCTCTGGTTATGTGACGGTCTTATGGTAGACCATCACGGTCATATAACGGTCATTTGGTAGACCGTTACAGCTTCTGGCAGTCTTGCGCGCATGCTCACAGGGCCATATTCATCGAGGCATAACTTTTGATCCCGGAGTTCGATTGAGCTGATTGTTGTTCCGTTGGATAGCCCTTTGTATTGTCTTTCCATCCATTTATCATTTGCATCATTTGGTTAACATTTGCATATTCTAATATTGTCCAACGTTTTGAGTTTTGTGCATAAGTTCTGCAGGCAGGCTCAGGGACAGGTTCACAAGTACATCTTTACTTAGTGATTTGACTGCCTTCCCAATGTCTGATTGCACTGATTTTTGTTCCATTGGATAGTCCTTTGTATTGTCTTTCCATCCATATACTACTTGCATCATTTGGGTCACGTTTGCTTAGTTAAAAATTGTCATCATTTTAGCATTTTGTCCATAAAATCTGCATGTGGTCTGCGCATAGGTTCACTGGGGCATCTTTACTCAGTGATTTGATTGACCTCCCGGGGTCAGATTGATCTGTTCTTGGGCCCGTTGTGTAGACCATTGTATTTTCTTTCCATCCATATACTATTTGTCTTATTTGGATCATGTTTGCATAGTTTAATTTTGTCTTGATTTTCTAGTTTTAGGCTAGAACTTGCATGCACTCCGGTGCACATAGGGTCATACATTGCATATCATAGTTGCATTTCCTACCTTGGTAAGTGATCCTCTTGCTCCCATATTCCTTGGGCTCGACTAGGTGATCTTATCCGGGACCTCCATAAGTCCCCGCGAGCCGTGGATTCCCACACGGACGTCGGGCCGGTTGTACCTTTCCACACCTTAGGCTTGCATTTGCATACGTGTGAGGGAGTTAACCTTAGTCAACACAAAGTTTGGACCTTATTCCCATAGGATTCCTATCTTAGGGGAATTTTTCTTAATTCAAATCATTAAAAGGTCTATTAAAACCACTAAAATATTTCCCATCATATTAACTTGTTTGACTTGGGTGAAA
Organism: Amorphophallus konjac; assembly: GCA_022559845.1. Taxonomy (NCBI): domain Eukaryota; kingdom Viridiplantae; phylum Streptophyta; class Magnoliopsida; order Alismatales; family Araceae; genus Amorphophallus; species Amorphophallus konjac. Next base: position 22,747 of record JAHNEJ010000930.1, on the reverse strand, counting down.
ACTCTCACATTGTATTGTTTGTGTTGTTTGGGCTTGTCCAAGCCCATTAGTGGTTTTTGTGTTGCATTCTTTCATCATCCATATGTTTTGTTGTTGTTAGGCCCATTTAGCTTAACCCATTTTGTGTGTCCATTGTCTCGTGGTCCGTTGTCCATTCGCCTTTGCATTAGTGGGTCAGTCCCCTCTTGTCCTCGAGCCCATTAAGCCATTGCTTCCCCACTTGTATTCTTCTTGATATCCTTGTATTAAGTCTCCATTTGCCCTCATGGAGCAGTATTCTAACCCCTTGTATCATTCTTCTTCCCAATCATCTTCTTATTCCCGCGTGGAATCCTCTTCTCACGCGGGCCAATCTCCCCGTGGTCCTTCTGATCCATCCGAGGAACAGGCTAATCTCATGGCCCATCTTTCAAGCCTTGTTTGCCAAATGGACCCGGCCCAGGCCCAACGCATCATTACGTCTCATCTTAATGGGTCTTTTTCTCATAATGGGCCATCTTCTGTTCATGGGCCTCTTTCTTCTCCTTCATATGCTACTGGCCCGATTTCTAATGGGACTTATTCTCTTAATGGGCCTCATCCTTCTGCCCATGTTGCTGCCAGCCCAATGGATCATTATGCTCATGCTTCTTCCAGGCCCACATATCCTTCCATTCTTGGAATGGACCCTTCTTCTTCTCAGCCCGGATCCTCTTAGCCGGCCCATTACCATCATACTTGTAATGCCCCGTGTTTTTCGGATCCTCGTTCGTGGGTCGCGGATCTGGTTTCTTGGAGCGTCCAACTCCGTTGTGTCCGAAATTTTGATTCGGACATCTTTCGTGTTCGGATCGGCGCGATCCGGAGTCGTTTCGGAGGCCCGGAGGCGTTCGGCGGCTTTTTCCGCGTGTGTTTTTCGATTCCCGGCGTGAGTTTCGGCTTTCCCTTCGGAACCTCGTTGCGGGTGAACCGGGCCGTTCACCTAGGCGAGTGTGGTACCGTTGCGTTCGGTGCGTTCCGAGGATCGCGAAGGTGTGATTTTCTATTTTTTGGTATTTTTTTTGAATTTCTGGATTTTCCTATATATTAACCCACCCTCTCTCTCTCCCCTCTCATTTCTCTCTTCTCTCCCTCTCTCTTCTCACGCTCTCTCCTCTCTTCCTCTCTCTCCGGCGGCCGACGGGGCGGAGTACGGGCGAGGCGGGGACGGCGCGGGCGAGGCGCGGGCGAGGATGGATGAGGATCGAGGCGGTGGAGGCGTGGTGAAGCTCGGCCGTGGGTTCGTGGAACGGCAAGGCTTCAACGGCGTTTTCTTCGTGGACCGGTGTCCACGGCGCGTCGTTTCTTCGGTGGAGGTAGGGAGATGGACCCCCAGCTCGTGCACTTCTTTTCCCGCGAGTTTTGTAGGCCGTGGTGAGCCGAGCGGGCTAAACGGGGCGTTTTGGGGAAAATGCATGTTTTTGAGGTGTGAGCCGGATCTTCCGTTTTACTGGGTTTTCGGGCGATCTAGGGGTTTAGATGCATGCCTAGGGGCTTGGGGAAGGTTTCCCCATTTGTTTCCCCTTCACCTGGGGGTGGACGGGGCGTGGAATGGTTTTTCCCGCGGTTTCCACCATTTTCGGGCGCGGACTGAGAACGCGCTATGCTCCAGTAGCGCGTTCTTGATGGTCGCGCTGCCCCGACAGGGCACGTTCATCGGAGAAGATGAACAATTTGGCGGTTCCTATCGCGCTATAGGGCTATGGCGCGTTCTGGACTGTCGCGCTATGGAAACATAGCGCGACCTGCCTTGTCGCGCTATAGGCTCCTAGCGCGTTCTGCTTGAACGCGCTATGGACCTATAGCGCGTTAGTGAAGTGACCATCCGGGCTACCCGGGGCGGGCGGTCTACGGCTGATCATGCCCCCCTTGAGCCGTGTGTGTCCTGGACACCCCGTGGAGTTCCGTGACCGTGTCTTTGGGTGTCCAGAGGTTGTCACACTTACCTCGTTTTACGTGTCATGCGCTTAAGGGTCCAGGTGACCTTTTAGCGTCCGATTGTGTTGTGTTGGTCTCCGGTCGACCCGGTTGGGACCCAGTGGTCGACCTACGGCCTTGTTAGTATCCTGGACACCCCATGGGTTCTGTGTTTATGTTTTTGGGGTGTCAGGAGGGACCGTGTTACCTCGTTTAGCGTGCCCGTAGGGTTGAGAGTCAGGGTGACTTCTCGCGTGTTGGGCTTCGTGTTACGCTCGATCGAGTCACCGTGTACCGGTGTGCGTGCGGTGGGGTCTTCCCCGCATGTTGTAGGTTTCTTTGGAAGGCGATTCCCGTTTGGGCCACGTGTTTGGCCTTGGACTGCGAGTCCAGTTATCCGGCCTGGGGTTGGAGGTTTCCCGCTTGCTTCAAGGTGGGAAATCGTCGTGGTGGCTTGTGTGCTGCCCTGGGAATCGTGCTTCTGTGTTTTCCGTGTGGCCCGTGTGGGTGACCTTGGTCCTTTGAGTTCCCTTCCCGAGGGAGTGGTCTTAGCGACTCGTGAGTTGTCTCGGTACTTGTGCTACCGTGGTTTTAGACCTAGAGATTGGACTAGATTGACGGCCTTGTGCTGTTGCGTACAACGGTCTTGACCCCGAGTCTTGTGACTCAAGGACCGTTGAATGTAGTGTGTCTAGAGGACTGTCCAGAGTGCAATGGCTTAAGTGCCACTCGAGTTTTCTCGACTCTCGCGCACGGTGCGTTCGTGCGTGGCCGTGGACTGTGAGTCCTGTTTCTTCTCCGACTGTGGTCACCGTGCGACGGGACCGGTACGCGGGGTTGTCCCCGTACGTCGTCGGATTCGGACGTTGTTTTTCGTTGAGTTGAGAGTCTACTCCTTCAGTGACCCTCCACTAGTCGTAGCCCACCAGTACGAGGTGCTGGTCTCACCTGGGAGTGGTGTACGGGCACTCACCTTTGAGGCGGTTTGTGGACCGGTTACCGTAGGCCCCTCGTCGGTAGCCAGAGTCCGGCTACGGGAGAAAACCGGTCAGAGGGCCAGACCTAGTGACGCGTGGTCTGTGTGTGCACACGTGGTTGGGGGCGGTTGGACCCACGTCGACGGGTGTGACCCCAGCTAGTCACTTGTTTATGGTTACTTGTACGGTGTTCGCGCCTCGGGTAGGACCTTCCACGTCAGGCGGTTCACCTGCGGTGCGGTGTAAGACGTCAGGGGACGCTACCGGCTATGCTTCTAGTGGGTGGTACTCCTGTCGAGTACGGAGTGACAGACTGTCAGATTCCGTGACTTTGACCTTCGGGTTTCGGTCGTGTTGACCGTTGAGTTTCGGTTGGTTCGCCGTGACGCGTGTGTTGGTTTTCGCGTCATGAGACTAGTGCTAGTGGCTTTACCGAGGTTGGGTCTTGTTGTGCGGTACCCGTGATCGGATGGTCGGGGTTGCACCTTGGACAGCGTGTCCAGGTTGGCTGTCCGAGGGACAGGCCTCTACGGCGTGGTTGCCGTGTGTTCTTACTTCGGTAGGTGGTACTAGTGTGGTTCGGTAGCTTCGACTGCGTGATCGAGGTCTGCCTTCTGGCAGTAGGAGTAGCTGAAGTGCCGAGTTTTTGACCGGCCGCCGGTTTGCTGTTCCTGCTATAGTTGTAGCTCTGCTTTCCGCTTTCGCCGTTGGTTCCGGTTGGAGTTCCGCAGGATCCCTGCTGAGTCTCTGTTCTGGAGACTCATTCCCTGCTTTTCAGGTGTGGCGGTTCTTCCTCGAGGTTCGAGGGTGCGGAGCGGAGGTTCTCAGTTGCTAGCTTGCCGGGCCCAGTGTTCACTTGGCATGTGGTACGCTTTACTACTTTAGACTGTACTTTCTGTTGGACTGGACTCTGTTGTAGTTGTTTATTTATTTCTATTAATTGTTGAGTTGTCCTACTTTATTTCCTATTTCTTTGTGCCTCCACACTCCTTTTAGCCCTTCCGAGCCCTCCCGGCTCGTGGGCGGCGGTGCGAGTCTTGGGTTATCGGGCCTTCCTGGTAATCGGATTCTTGGGTCGTTACAGCTGGTATTAGAGCGGTGGTTGTGGACGTACATGGGAATTCGAAATGTTGCAGTGATCAGAGTCCATAAGGTCCAGTACAGTCGGCAGCTGGCTTAGGGTTTTGTGTTCACTTTCCGCCTAGTTTCTCGCTGAGTGCACTGTGCGGCATTGTGAAGGTGGTTGCTGTCCGCGGCTTTCGTGCCAGCGTGGGGTCTAAGGATCGAGGTTGAGAGCCTTCTCCCTCATCGGTGGTGGCCCTGGTTGTGCTGCGTTGGGCAGAGGTTGCTGGCAGGCGTGAGTTCGCGGTGCTGCGTTTGAGGGATCTGCGACGTGGTCAGGTGGCTGGAGAGGATTTTTCGTGGTTAAGTGGCCGTGAGCGTGCTCTGAGGGAGCTACTGTCGGTTTTGGCCACTCCAGCTTGAGGTTTATCCAGCCCCTGAGGTGTTCAGGTCGTGGTTTAAGGTGGCAGAGCGGGTGCTCTGATCGAGAAGTGTGCTCGGGTGAGTGGAGGATCTTCTCGGTGAGTTGCCGTTTCGTCGAGCCTGATGTCCTTGTCGTGCTCTGTGGCGTCAGAAATGACGTGTCGGTCCCGATGGTTTTATGGATTTCGAGGCAAGATTGGGCTGTGGTGTCCCAGTAAGTCTTGCTCCCGCGCTCTTGTGTGCGATTGAGTTGTGTTCGCCTTGGTTTTTGGTTTGGGTTGTGAAGGCTCCGCGGTGAGTTTCGGGACTCGAGGGTGAGCGTCGGCAGTTGTTGTTATGGCTCATGTTGCGGCTCTTGGCATGCCGTGTTGCAGTTCGAGGAATTGCGGCGGTGGTACATCGGTAGATGCTGTGACTATGGTCTGACGTGACACTCGTCGAGTGTGTCGAAGGCGCTGACCTGACGGAAGTGATGGTTTTTCTTGGTGCTGGATGGTGCTGTTTCCAGCATGCTGTGACCATGTCAGGTCGAGCATGGAGTTCTTCCGTTGGTCGGAAGTGCGCTGGTTTCTCCTTTGGTTGGAGAGATTGTGTTGGGCTAAGGTTCATCGTCTTGCACTGTGTGTCCGGGTTGGTTGGCCTTGTGTGCCATGAAGTCCGTGCGAGACGTGCTCCTTGTCTTGGCAAGGTGGTTGTCTGTGAGAAGTTGTGCCCATTCCCTTGTCGTGTGTGGGTACTGGCGCTGTTCCGGAAGGACGAGTGCTGGTTGGGCGGTGTTCGCTTTCTCGGCTGTGCGCGCGGATCAGAGTGCGCAGCGGAAGCGTGGTGGGCTTGTGACCCATTGGTTCAGGATCGTAGCGTTGGTTGCTACGGCCGGATTCCTGAGTTCGCGTTGAGCATCGGAGGATGGGTTCCTCGGTGTGAAACGTGTTGTTGCCATGCCGTTGCTCGTGGTATTATGGTTGTTGGCACTGGCAGGATGGAGTGTTGGGGAAAAGTGCTGGCTAGTGCGCCGCATGAGTACCCTGTTCCTGTGTTGGAAGCCATGTCAGGCGTCGGTGTTGGACCTGGATAGGGTTGTTGAGGATGTCGCTTGACGATGGTCGAGGACGTGTTGGTCAGAGTCGGTGGCTTGGTGTCCGACTTGTGTTCCCAGTCGTGTCCTCGGTTGAGACCGTGTTTTGAGGAAGTGGTCTCTGGCAGACGATGGGTCCCGGTTGGCGGCTATGAGTGGCTGGTGAGCCTAATCGTGTGACCGACCCCAGCAGCGTCTGTTGGCTTTACGGTCTTGTCGGATTGTGGCGGTGAGATGTATAATCGATCGGGGACCCAAAGTGCTTTGGTCGTGGTATCGACAACCAGGTCGCCGTGAGCATTGTTCAGGTGGTGTCCCGTGGCTCTGTGGTAAGGGCGGAATCGGGATTGGCGGGTGTCCACTTGGATTGATCGAAGGATTTGATGAGACCAGATAGAAGAGTGACGCCTGTGGGAGGAGGCCTTTTTGTGAGATTGGCGTCGTATTGGTGGTCCTTGATAGGACGTTGGTGTCGCAATGGTTATCCCTGGTTTGGTGACCAGCGTGGGATGGTTCCCCTGTAAGTCTGAGTCCAGTGAGGTGATGACTGAAGACACCAGGATCCATCAATTGGTTTCGTTGTGCTCCCCGAGAGGGTCGAGTTGGGGTGATGTTCGAACTCGGATGCGGAGTCCGAGAGGAGTGCAACTCGAGATGTGGCATCAGTCTGTGTGGGAGTCGACGGATGGCTTGCTGAGGTTTGGAATGTTTCCTTTGGACCTGGTGGAGGACCAGGAAAGAAGGAAGAACCTGAGCGAGCGGTTGGTGACCGTCGGCGTGTGGTCTTTTCACAGACAAGATGCTGGTTGTCGGGGCTCGAGCGTGGCGAGAGCCGTGTGCCAGTGAGACCTTTGGTGGTCGTTTCGGTAATGTGCCTTTCCGGATGGGATCTGGGCTTTGTCGAAGTTTGTCTTCTGACAAGAGTTGGCACAGTGTTATATCCGGCTTTCGGCTTGCCATGTGTGGGGTGTTCCTTGGTGCTGAGCCGATGTTCTGGTTGCGGTCTGCTGAGAGGACTGCTTGAGCTGGTGGAGGCTCTGTATTGGTTGTCCCCTTGAGAAGGGTGTGCGACCTGTCAGCTGGTTGTAAAGCTGATGTGCGATTTGTCTGCTGACCATTGGATGGATCAGTAGCTGTTTCTCGTGATGAGGGTTGTGGTTCCTCGGTGAGCGAGATGGTGGCAGCGGCGCCTTGATTGGTTTCCATGGTGTCTAAGGTGATGCCGGACTGTGCCCTTTGGTATATGCCTACTCTGCTGGCCAGGGTGCTCGGCGCGAGGAGCGAGGTGTTGTGTGTGATTGTGAGTCTGGCTGTATTCCTCAGGATCCGTGTTTTCATGAGAATCGAGGTTTTCTGTGCTGGGGCTCTGACAGCGTGTCAGTTGATTCAGTGTTCTTCCCCTGGGACTTCGTGATTGGTCATGAATTTCGAGGACGAAATTCCTTTAAGGGGGAGGGCTGTAATGCCCCGGGTTTTTCGGATCCTCGTTCGTGGGTCCTGGATCTGGTTTCTCGGAGTGTCCAACTCCGTTGTGTCTGAAATTTTGATTCGGACATCTTTTGTGTTCGGATCGGCGCAATCCGGAGTCGTTTCGGAGGCCCGGAGGCGTTCCGCGGCTTTTTCCGCGTGTGTTTTCCGATTCCCGGCGTGGGTTTCGGCTTTCCCTTCGGAACCTCGTTGCGGGTGAACCGGGCCGTTCACCTAGGCGAGTGTGGTACCGTTACGTTCGGTACGTTCCGAGGATCGCGAGGGTGTGATTTTCTATTTTTTGGTATTTTTCCGAATTTCCGGATTTTCCTATATATTAACCCACCCTCTCTCTCTCCCCTCTCATTTCTCTCTTCTCTCCCTCTCTCTTCTCACGCTCTCTCCTCTCTCCCTCTCTCTCCGGCGGCCGACGGGGCGGAGTACGGGCGAGGCGGGGACGGCGCAGGCGAGGATGGATGAGGATCGAGGCGGTGGAGGCGTGATGAAGCTCGGCCGTGGGTTCGTGGAATGGCGAGGCTTCAACGGCGTTTTCTTCGTGGACCGGTGTCCACGGCGCATCGTTTCTTCGGTGGAGGTAGGGAGATGGACCCCCAGCTCGTGCACTTCTTTTCCTGCGAGTTTTGTAGGCCGTGGTGAAGCTCGGCCGTGGGTTCGTGGAACGGCGAGGCTTCAACGGCGTTTTCTTCGTGGACCGGTGTCCACGGCGCGTCGTTTCTTCGGTGGAGGTAGGGAGATGGACCCCCAGCTCGTGCACTTCTTTTCCCGCAAGTTTTGTAGGCCGTGGTGAGCCGAGCGGGCTAAACGGGCGTTTTGGGGAAAATGCATGTTTTTGAGGTGTGAGCCGGATGTTCCGTTTTACTGGGTTTTCGGGCGATCCAGGGGTTTAGATGCATGCCTAGGGGCTTGGGGAAGGTTTCCCCATTTGTTTCCCCTTCACCTGGGGGTGGACGGGGCGTGGAATGGTTTTTCCCGCGGTTTCCACCATTTTCGGGCGCGGACTGAGAACGCGCTATGCTCCAGTAGCGCGTTCTTGATGGTCGCGCTGCCCCGACAGGGCACGTTCATCGGAGAAGATGAACAATTTGGCGGTTCCTATCGCGCTATAGGGCTATGGCGCGTTCTGGACTGTCGCGCTATGGAAACATAGCGCGACCTGCCTTGTCGCGCTATAGGCTCCTAGTGCGTTCTGCTTGAACGCGCTATGGACCTATAGCGCGTTAGTGAACTGACCATCCGGGCTGCCCGGGGCGGGCGGTCTGCGGCTGATCATGCCCCCCTTGAGCCGTGTGTGTCCTGGACACCCCGTGGAGTTCCGTGACCGTGTCTTTGGGTGTCCAGAGGTTGTCACACTTACCTCGTTTTACGTGTCATGCGCTTAAGGGTCCAGGTGACCTTTTAGCGTCCGATTGTGTTGTGTTGGTCTCCGGTCGACCCGGTTGGGACCCAGTGGTCGACCTACGGCCTTGTGAGTATCCCGGACACCCCATGGGTTCTGTGTCTGTTGTTTTTGGGTGTCAGGAGGGACCGTGTTACCTCATTTAGCGTGCCCGTAGGGTTGAGAGTCAGGGTGACTTCTCGCGTGTTGGGCTTCGTGTTACGCTCGATCGAGTCACCGTGTACCGGTGTGCGTGCGGTGGGGTCTTCCCCGCATGTTGTGGGTTTCTTTGGAAGGTGATTCCCGTGTGGGCCACGTGTTTGGCCTTGGACTGTGAGTCCAGTTATCCGGCCTTGGGTTGGAGGTTTCCCGCTTGCTTCAAGGTGGGAAATCATCGTGGTGGCTTGTGTGCTACCCTGGGAATCGTGCTTCTGTGTTTTCCGTGTGGCCCGTGTGGGTGGCCTTGGTCCTTTGAGTTCCCTTCCCGAGGGAGTGGTCTTAGCGACTCGTGAGTTGTCTCGGTACTTGTGCTACCGTGGTTTTAGACCTAGAGATTGGACTAGATTGATGGCCTTGTGCTGTTGCGTACAACGGTCTTGACCCCGAGTCTTGTGACTCAAGGACCGTTGACTGTAGTGTGTCTAGAGGACTGTCCAGAGTGCAATGGCTTAAGTGCCACTCGAGTTATCTCGACTCTCGCGCATGGTGTGTGCGTGCGTGGCCGTGGACTGCGAGTCCTGTTTCTTCTCCGACTGTGGTCACCGTGCGACGGGGCCGGTACGCGGGGTTGTCCCCGTACGTCGTCGAATTCAGACGTTATTTTCCGTTGAGTTGAGAGTCTACTCCTTCAGTGACCCTCCACTAGTCGTAGCCCACCAGTACGAGGTGCTGGTCTCACCTGGGAGTGGTGTACGGGCACTCACCTTTGAGGCGGTTTGTGGACCGGTTACCGTAGGCCCCTCGTCGGTAGCCAGAGTCCGGCTACGGGGGAAAACCGGTCAGAGGGCCAGACCTAGTGACGCGTGGTCTGTGTGTGCACACGTGGTTGGGGGCGGTTGGACCCATGTCGACGGGCGTGACCCCAGCTAGTCACTTGTTTGTGGTTACTTGTACGATGTTCGCGCCTCGGGTAGGACCTACCACGTCAGGCGGTTCACCTGCGGTGCGATGTAGGACGTCAGGGGACGCTACCGACTGTGCTTCTAGTGGGTGGTACTCCTGTCGAGTACAGAGTGACAGACTGTCCGTTTGCGTGACTTTGACCTTTGGGTTTCGGTCGTGTTGACCGTTGAGTTTCGGTTGGTTCGCCATGACGCGTGTGTTGGTTTTCGCGTCATGAGACTAGTGCTAGTGGCTTTACCAAGGTTGGGTCTTATTGTGTGGTACCCGCGATCGGATGGTCGGGGTTGCACCTTGGACAGCGTGTCCAGGTTGGCTGTCCGAGGGACAGGCCTCTACGGCGTGGTTGCCGTGTGTTCTTACTTCGGTAGGTGGTACTAGCGTGGTTCGGTAGCTTTGACTGCGTGATCGAGGTCTGCCTTCTGGCAGTAGGAGTAGCTGAAGTGCCGAGTTTTTGACCGGCCGCCGGTTTGCTGTTCCTGCTGTAGTTGTAGCTCTGCTTTCCGCTTCCGCCGTTGGTTCCGGTTGGGATTCCGCGGGATCCCTGCTGAGTCTCTGTTCTGGAGACTCATTCCCTACTTTTCAGGTGTGGCGGTTCTTCCTCGAGGTTCGAGGGTGCGGAGCGGAGGTTCTCAGTTGCTAGCTTGCCGGGCCGAGTGTTCACTTGGCATGTGGTATGCTTTACTGCTTTAGACTGTACTTTCTGTTGGACTGGACTCTGTTGTAGTTGTTTATTTATTTCTGTTAATTGTTGAGTTGTCCTGCTTTATTTCCTATTTCTTTGTGCCTCCACACTCCTTTTAGCCCTTCCGAGCCCTCCCGGCTCGTGGGCGGCGGTGCGAGTCTCGGGTTATCGGGCCTTCCCGGTAATCGGATTCTCGGGTCATTACAATACTGGTCCTAATTCACAACCTCTTGCTCAAGTTGGCCCATATTCTTCTCGATGTCTCCCTACCCAGGAGATGATTGCTCAAACCCAACGCCAGCTTGATGAGCTTCAATGCCGGATCGATCCCAAATCCTCCTTAAGTATTCCATTCGCTTTCCAAGGTCTTCGGCTCTCACCTCCATTACAAATTCCCACATATCGCCGTTATAGTGGAGTCGGTGACCCATATGTGCACTTGAAAGAGTTTGTTTATGAGTCGGCCCAATTTCGACATGACCAACACTTGATGGCTTATCTGTTTGGTCTGTCATTGGAAGGCCCGGCTCGGGATTGGTTCTTCTCTCTTCCGCAAGAGCAAGTTGTGAATTTTCAAGCTGTACAAGAGGGATTTATTCAACAGTTCCAAGACCAAGTTGGGCCCAAGTATTCTATTGTAGATCTGGCCCATGAGATGATGAAGCCCGAAGAGGAGTTCTCTAACTTTGCCGATCGTTGGCGTCGCTTGGCCGCGCAAGTCCCGGGACACATTCCGGAGGGAGAACAAATCAAGATGCTGATATCCAATGCCGCGCCCGAGTATCGGTTTATCTTAGCCCTCAACAACATCACCTCCTGGCAACAACTTTATAGCCGAGCCCGCTTCATTCGCCAACAAATCCAAGATTCCCTTGACCCCGAGTCTCCACCATCCACTTCCACATATCAACCTTCACCCTCCACGTGCCAACCCTATGCTCCCATGAGTCGGCCCGCCATGAGTCAACCTTCCGCCACATATCCCTCCACGAGCCAACATCTCGCCTCTACGTACCCATACGCCTCCGCATATCAACCTTCCATGAGTCAGCCTCCCGCGTCCACATACCCATCTCCATCTCCACTTTCGGTCAAGGGAACACCACATCCCGAGCAAGTAGATGCCGTCTACATACCCTCTCATCCCGTTCCACACATGCCATCACCAAAGCCCTCCACCACTAGCCACGCACTCCTGCCTACACAACCTCCACTTCCATCTCCACAACCATCCTCACCTCATACCCCTCGGCATCCACCTTGCCCGAAGCGGGCTCCTCATCTTCCATTGCCGGAGTGCTTCACGGATATTTTCAGGGCTTTGATGGCCACCCATGCGTTGCTACTCTCTCCGATTGTGCCCTACCGACCCGCGGTCGGGGATATGCTTCAGTTCTGTGATTTTCACCACCAGCAGGGGCATTTGGTTGAGGATTGCCCCGAGTTCCAGAATTATGTTTATGATCTGGAAGCTAAGAAAAGGATTGATTGGGCCGCTATTCACAAAGTCATTTTACATCTTCGCAACCAACAGCAGCAGCAAGAAGTGCCGCCGGGGCAGCCGTCTCTGTTACTTCAAGGCCATGGGCACCCCTGTGATTCCTCATCTAGTGCTGCACTCGCTCCACCACCTACTCCGTTACCTCCACCATCTCTTACCCCGGCTCCATCGCCGTCACAAACCCAAGCCTCTGCTCATGCTAGTGCCTCCCCTTCTTCTTCCGTCGCCACTACCACTACTTCTATCCCTAACTCCGCTTGACGCGTTATGTTGACACGTCGATGGTGGACACCACAACCTCCCTCTTCACCCTCTCCACCTCCATGTCCACTACCCCCATCGCGTTCATCACTATCCTCACAATCTCCATTGCCATCACCATCATCTCCATCTCCACCACCAGTGCTTAAAGAGGGAAGTATTGGCTTTCCATTGCATCATTGTGGGCTTGATTTCATGATCTACATTCTTAGTTCTCCTCCCCTTAAAATCACAAATCATCACAGTTTTCTGCATTTTTTTGCTACACATGCGTTTTTCTCCATTTTGCATCATCGTTTTCTCTCTATTCTCCCAATCAAATCTCGTGATTTCAAATCTCATGCATGCACAACACACCCACCTATCTTTTCCACCCTTCCACATGGGTTAAAAACCTCCCCCCGGTGCGTTCTCCCCCTTTTATTCATGCTATTTTATCACTTTGGGCAGATTTCTACACTTCATGTTCTAATGGGTTTTTGCCTTTGTGTTTCATCTTTGTTTTGCAGGAGAGCATGAATACAACATGAGGCCCTCTTCCTCTAGCCGGCTGGAAGGAGAGGAGGTCGATCCTACACCATTCCCCGCATCCCGTTCTTAAGCGCGATCAAGTTTTCATCCCTTTCCGAGGTACACAGCGCCGTTGCACTCCTTTCTTCATCCTTGCGGCGTTGTTAATCCTTGGTGGCGATCACAGTTAGTATTTCTATCCTTTCATCCCCCTTGTCTTTGATTCACATATTTATGCATGTATGTATTTAAAGGGGGCGGGATAGGAATCTAATTAAAACAAATCAACAGGTCCCTGTGTAATATCTCGGACCTTTCAGATACTTCTTTTTGGGTCCCGAATTTATTTTCTCAGAGAATTTATTCTCATTTTGCCCGAAATTATCTTTCGGACATTTTTTGGGTTCGGATCCGTACGTTTCAGATCAGTTTCGGAGGTCTCGGAACGTGTTCCGCGATTCCCATCTTTTTCCCTGACAGGACCTACGGAACCCCGTAGCGGGTAAACCGAGTCGTTCACCTACTCAGGGATGGTATCACAGCGATCAGCGTGTTCCAACGATCGTGGCGGTATATTTTCTATTTTTTCATATTTTTCAGAAAATCAGGATTTTCTATATAATCCCATTTCTTTTTCTTTTCCCCTTTCTCTTTCTTCTTCTTCTTCCTCCCTTTCTCTCCCGTGAGTGCACACGGCCGTGACCGGCCCCCCTCTCCCGTGGACACGACGGCATGCTCCACTCTGGCTGCAGACGGCTGTGGGCGACGACCTGGTGGTGACGGCGGCGACGTGGTGATCGCGGCGGTGTGCGGTGCTCAGTGAGATCGTGGGAGCTCGTGAAGGTTCAAGTGAGTTTTTCAGGATCGGCGGCGATCCGCTGCGTTTCGGACAAATCCGAGGTAGGGTGACGATGCTTAGCTCGTATTTACCTTCCCCATGATTTATAGGCCGAGGCGAGGTCGAGTGTGGGCTATTTTGAGCCGGGAAGGGAAAATCATGTTTTGGGGTGTGAGCGCCTGATCTAGCGTTCCAATGCATGTCTTCGTGGTTTGTGGGCATCAAAAGATGCATTGGGGGCTTGGGAACAAGTTTTCCTTTTATTTCCCCTACACCTGGGGGTTAATGGGGCGTGGAATGGTGAATTTGGGGTTTTCCCACCGTTCTCGGTTTTCAGGGTCTGTGGCGGCCCTTTGTTGGCACTCAAAATATACTCAATGGTGATCAAGCCTCAAAGACAAATGATGCGGCCCACCGAAGTAGAGAAGCCAAAGAAGACCAACGCATTGAAGCCTTCTCAAGCTGCCAGAGCCTCAGGTCACCCGTTATGAATGCCGGGGACTTCACCTAACGAGGATCGAGAAGAATACACCACAAGCGGGCATTACCGTCAGTACTGCCCAATGAGCCGGTATCGATTCAGTCATACCGCGTGGACAATATCCGTCGTCCGACCAAGGATGAGGATGTACCCATCGTCCGATCAAGGACGAGCATGCCCTCATCGTCCGACCAAGGACGAGAACAATATCCGTGGTCTGATCAAGGACGAGGATGTACCTATCGTCCGACCAAGGATGAGCATGTATCCGTTGTCCGACCAAGGACATAGGTATACTTGGCGGCACGCCGCCTGAATGAAAGATCCTCCCCAGGTGAGAGAACGCCCTTGGCCTCTCAGAACAAGGGACCGAAGGCTCTGTCAGCAGAAGACCCGGATTACCCGGCACGGTATGGCTTCTCAGCATATTGGGCCCATCAGTGGCCAGATGATCGCCCAGTCGAGGCAAAAACACTCCAGGCAGCATACCACTCCCCGTGAGAGCTACCGATGCAAGTCAAGCCGAGCCAGTAGCACGAACCGTTGTGCCGAGAGCCGTATCAGCGGAAAACTCGCATGTCCGAGCTGAAGGTGCACGAGTTCCAAAAGCAGCCGTTTAGTGGCCCGGAAGCTTCGTCAATATCTGCCCCTATGGTTTGGCAAGATCATAGAGAGATGAAGAATCACAGCGACTCTCAGAGTCAGCCCGGGGCCCACTGTCGGACTCTTATCAAGTCGACGCGACGAAATGGTTCGAATCCGACGCGCCCCTCTTAATCCGACGCGCTCCTCATAATCCGGCGCGCCCTCTTCCAATTTGGCATCCTCTTCCCGGTGCGCCCTGCTCAGCTCTAATCCGGCGCGCATGGAGACCCTTAAACCGGCGTGCTAAACCCCACGCCGGATTAAGCTTGGTCAAAGGATTGCCTATTAAAAGGCCCTATGGTCGAATGAAAAAAAAGAGAAGAGAAGAAGGAGAGAGGCGAAGAAGAGGGCAGATAAGAAGTGAAGAGAGGAAGATAATATAAAGGGAAAAAAAAAAGGGATCCACCCTCGAGAGCGAGCCAGAGCGCCACCCATCTCGTATGTCCATCTGAAGCGCCCGTCGCTGGAGAAGAAGACTCTGTCTACGGCACTCTGTTTCCGCAAGTGGGTGCCGGTGTTCCTCCGTCCGGTTCCCCCCTTCCTGCTGCTGTTCTGTAAACCCCGCGAATGTATGAGGTGGGGGGGGGGGGGGGGCGATGATATGAGCTTCCCCCCCTCTTCCTCTATTATTTTTCTTTCACGGCTTGGTTTTCATTCTGTATTCTTTTCACTGTAACCAGGGTTTCGTCCCTGCTTCTCTAGCTATTGGCCGATCTCGAGCGACAATGCCGAGCCGCAGCCGCTTGTGATGCCCTCTGTAATGCCTCCCTTGTGGTTGAATGAATGAATGGATGCACTTCTCGGGGCTTTCTTACCCATTTGATTACAGTCTATTCATCCCTATCCCGTGTATGATCTTCTGTTTTCCCTCACTGCCGAATACGCCCCATTGCTTCTCGGGGAAACATTAATAATCCCTTCCCCGGGGTTCTTTTTATCGTATAGATAGCGTCGAATGATTCAGTATGCCCAGGTGTGCACTATCCTTCGCCTTCGGTGGTGACTCATCAATACTTCCCTGTTTGTGGTTCAGGGTTAGGAGAATGGCCATCTCTGCAGGTGTGCCGTATTTGTTCGTATTGCAGATGCCATCGAACTATTCGACTGTTTGCCTCCCCCCTTCAGAACCACAATCCTTTGACTCAGCTTCGGGTCTTTAGTCTGGCTTGTCAACTCCCATGTTAGCCTGCTTCCTGGATGCACATGCATACATGTGATCATATGTTGTCCACTCATCGATAGAGTGCAGTTTGCGTATCATTGCATTTGGTGGTTTGTCCTTTCGAAGAACCTACTGCCCGGGGAGGGGAACATTCCCCATCAGTATACACTGTCGAACCATAGGGTCATATCTCTTAATGATGTGAACCCTATGACTTACCAGGTGAACATTAACAGGGCTTTAGCCCGACATGAAACCCACCTTCTCTTGGTAATGGTGGTGGCTGTGGGAAGGTAACCTCTCGTAGGCTAGTCCTCGAGGTACCTTCTCATCTCAGCCATCCCTTAATGATTTTGACTCGTGGGGATGGATGCCCCTAGCAGGCTAGCCCTCGGGGTCTTTTCCCTCTATCGAAGTTTGATGGTCACCGCTTGGCATTCCCGATCTTAAAGAGCGTACCCTAACATTGTGGGACTGTCTCCACTTCGCCCCCGCAACCCTCCAATCATGGGGAGGTGCTGCCCAAATTTTGACTGATGACTTGGTTTGAATTACAGTGGATCTGCACTGATAAACTTCATTGAAGACTATGCTCGAGTAGGAACCTCGCATAAGTCTGGACTTGTTTGGTTTGCAGTGTATCTTGGACCTAAATAAGTCTTCTAATCTTCTAAACATAATGCCAAAGTCCTAAGAAACTAGCCTGGCATTTCATTAGAACTCAAATAGCCCAAAATCACCTTAATCCGGCGCGGCCCTAATCCGGTGTGCCAATTTCCGGCGCGACCCCCCCCCTCGCCGTTTTAACTCCACACTCATCTTTCAATTTATCCAGTTTGGCCTCCACCCGGCGCGCCTAGGGCGCGCCGTTTTAGCTCCCAAGTTGGCATCGCGCCGTTTTAGCCTCCAGTTGGCACCGTGCAGTTCTAGCCTCCAATTGGCGACCGCGCCGTTTTAACCTCCAATTAGCCACCGCGCCGGTTTAACGCTCATCATGGCCGCGTCGGATTAGAACTATTTTACCTACGTTTAGCCGCGTCGGGGAAACCTATCCCTACGCATGGTCGCACCAGTCTCGAGTTCTTACGTTGTTCCAATCACTCACTTGTGTAGATTGTGATAAATCCACACATGAAGAAGGATTTAAATATGAGAAAGCATAACAAAAATAAGGGGAAGACGATATAATAATAAGGAAAAGAAGCACGTGGTGCTACTAAGGAGGGTGATCGCCAGAGGGGTTACCTTAAGAAGAAACAAAGAAGATCGCGAATACCTGGTGGAAAATAGAACGCGTGCTGGATTGTGAATTCCTCCTCCTCCTTCAATCGGCCGGCCGATGAAGGGGGTTTTCCTTTACTGATTACCTTGCAAAAGAGACAAAACAAACAAGCAAAAGAAGTGGATCAGCCAAGTGAATGTAGTATCAATTCCCAAAGATGATATGATGATGAAATAAGAACAAAACATGCGCACCTTTCTTCTATTTTTTTTTAAACCCCTAAAGAAATAGGGAAGGAGGAGATATGATGCTAATGCAAACGTAAAAGAAGAAGAACACAGTGATGATGAAGCTAATGTAAAAAAGAAGAAAACAACACAGTGGACGTGATGAACGATTGATGAAGACGAAGCAACACAAACAGAATAAAAGAAAAACCCTGCTGTCCCTGACGACAGTA
Source organism: Amorphophallus konjac (assembly GCA_022559845.1). Classification (NCBI taxonomy): domain Eukaryota; kingdom Viridiplantae; phylum Streptophyta; class Magnoliopsida; order Alismatales; family Araceae; genus Amorphophallus; species Amorphophallus konjac. Next base: position 5,528 of record JAHNEJ010000930.1, on the reverse strand, counting down.
AAGGGAAACCAAGGTGGACGCGGTTGACCGGAAGCAGAGGAAGCAGAGGAAGCAGAGCCCTTTCTAAACGATCGCACAGGAGGAAGATGAAGCTCTGTAACTCTGACCTCGTAACCCGTAAACCTCTGATCGTAACCTCATCGTAAACTCTGTAACCTCTCTAACTCTGTCTAACCTGTGAACTCTCTGACCCGTCAACCCTTGTCTAGATCGACCAGAGCATCCTTTTATAGGATTTCAATCGAAGATAAGCTCAAATTTGGGAAGATAAGGATAGGCAATGATCAAAGAAGGCATGACTCTAACTCCAATTCGAGCAAGGAGACCATTGGAGGCAGGGAACTACTCAGGAAAGGCATACTCAAACACGACACCGAAGGATAAAACACGACCTTCAGAAGGGCGTCAAATCATAAATTGACGACCTACATCAAGACGCTACTAAAAACACGACCACAATCAAGGGCGTCACTTCTTGGATTTAATTTTGGCAATAAAACTTACTTCATTTAAAAACTATGAGAACACGCCTGAGATGAAGGCGTTAATTGAAACCACGCCCTGAGGAAGGACGTTAATCAATAATTTAAATTATTTTGAATTTATTTTGAAACCGGATAATACCAGGAATTGACGCCCTGACATTTGGTCGTCCTTTCTTTGAACACGCCCCATGTTAGGTCGCTATTTAAAACACGCCCCTCCTCAGGTCGCGAATCACAAAAATGCAAGAACAAATCAAAACCACACACAAGAAATAGAAAAACTTCATATTATGAATATATTGAAGTTCACTTTGGGGCGTCATCATAGTGACATGAGATTTGATCAACATAGCGTCAATTTTGGCGTGTCTACAGTTGTCCCGCCTTGGCGTCTGCTTTGCAAGGGAGTGAGACGAAATGGAGTGAGAGTGCAACAAACGGAATGAAGTGGAGCGAACTGATAAGTAGATGCCAAGGTGTGATGTGACACGCCTCAGATACTAAGCACTAGAAATCTTTCCAAGATTCAAAGCGAAACAACTCCGAGTGATTCCAAGGAAGTATCGATTTGCTGGATAAAGGAGATTAAACTAAACAAGTAAAAATGTGCGCATGGCACGATAAGGAGACACCATTGGAGAGCGGTTACCAGCCAACGTGGACGTGCTACAACCAAGGTGGATTTGTAGAAAAATAAAGGGAATTGAGATGGAAACCCAGCAAAGGGACATTTTCAAAGAAATCAGCCTAAGCGGCTTCAAAAAGAGAATAAAGTACTTAATTTGGAATGGAATATCTCATGTCAACTCAATCAAGAGCGAGTGACCTTCATTACTGCCATAATATGAAGATTTTCAGCATGAAACTCAAAGTCCTACATGATGCATGCTGGGCTAAAAGGAAAATATAAGACAAACTAAAAATATAGAAAATAATCAAGGATAATATTGCTAAGCCATCTAGATTTGGTCAAGAATCCAGATCTCTAAGCTGACACTAAGCCGAACCCCGTTTGTCCACGCATCAACTCAGAAAAGTGGAACCATCGTCCCAGACCTTTAACGACTCAACGGCCTATCCGTGTGATCAAGACTTTCCTAGAACTATCACTATTTTTGGTGAAGGGGAACTCAAATTCCAGGTTCATCAGAACCACAAGGTCCCTGATATGCTATAATAGCGTAGATACCATATAGTAATAATGCTTACAACAAGATGATGTTACCTCCACATTAATCCAGACATCTCGAAACCTGCAATCTTCTGCACTCAAGAGTTCATTAGTTCTCTCAAAATTTCAATATAAATAATCCTCAATTCAAAGTATAACATGATCATAAGTGCTTAATAAGATAAAATTCCAACGAAATAATAGCACTTAAGTTCATCAGAGCATGTAAGGAAGGAAATTCATAAGTTCACAAATTCACGCCTGCACCGAACGTCGTCAAAACATGGAAGGTGCCTTAAAAAGAGGGCGTCAAAACGATAAACACGCCCTTCACTGAGGCGTTAAATGCACCAAGGGTTCAAGAAGAAAACGACCCTGGAAAGGGCGTTACACAAAACACGACCTCAGTCAGGTCGTCAATTCAACAATTGACGCCCTAACAAAAGGCGTTAATTAAGCACAAACTTCCGTTTCCGATTCGCAAACTAAACCCAGTCCTAATGGCAATCAACTTGCTAACTCCGAACGGCCTCGAGACTTCCCGAACTTCTATAAAGGGAAGGCAATTCCAATCAATCAAAGCAATCCTTCGAGCTCTGTTCCGCTGCCTGTTCTTCTGTCTATTCTTCTGTCTGTTCTGCTGCAGGCATCGCAATCGTCAGAACTTCTTCCTGCAAATCGAAGATGGAGAGGGCGATTAAGAGGTCCAAATCCTCCACTCCCAGGTTAACCGATATTAACGGGCATATTAGCAGTAGAATTTCCATGAACCAGGTAGAGAGAAAATCCTTCTGTTCTTGTCTTCTCTTGTCTTTACTGAAACATTGTAGTCTCTTTTGTATGCATATTCATTCTTCTTTCTCTGCATTGTTCTTCCTTTCTTTCTTATGCAGGACTACCCAAATGTCCCAGGAGCAAGGAGATTTACAAAAATCAAGTGGCTGCCTCTTATACTCTCCAAATTTTCTTCAGACATGAGAGTCTATTTAACAAGATGGCATCTTTTAGGCTTAATTACTCATGCCAAACACTATGACCAAGTTCACCTTGATTGGGCTGCCATAGGAGCTCTAGTTGAAATATGGCACCCTTCCACCCATACCTTTCTTTTCTCAACCTTCGAAACCACGATTTTATTGGAAGAATTAGAGATGATATTGGGTTTAAAGAGAATGAAGCAAGGGGAGGAGGAAAAGATGGCCATCACGCCAAAGCCAATCTCCTCTCACGAACTATTAACCAGCTTGATATCTAGCCCCAACCTAGTGAATCAGATCAAAGCCACTAAAGGAATCAACCTTCTGAAGCTCGCCTCATGGGTGTACAAGAGAGCAGATCAAGCCAAAGAAGATGAAGAGATAGAGCGGGTAGCAAAAGCTTTCGTGGTGTGCTTGGCAGGAGCACTCCTATTCCCATCCACGGAGGACTTTCTAGAAGAGGCACAGTTAAGCGCCGTAGTGAGCCTATGGGAAGGAGATAGAATGGGACCGGCTATTCTAGCCTATCTCTATAGCGGGCTTACCTCAGCGGCGATGGGAAGGCCCATCTACGGATGCATGCTAGCACTCTCTAGTTGGGTAGATCTCCACTTCAAGTTCGATCCATGTGATGAAGCCCAACAATCCTCAAGAATCTTCTCAAAAAGCCCACTCTCTTATATGACCGGTTCACTTGGGATAAGCAATAGAGTGACGAACCGGATTCCCTAAATCAAGAAGAGAGCGGAATGGAGAGAGCACCTCAAAGTAATGCCAAAGAATCTCTTCACTTGCGCCCCGAGAATACTCAAGACTCAAGAGCTCCGTGCAAGATTTTCTCCCGGGACGGACCTTCGTCTCATCGGCGCTTCAGAATTCATCTTGTACAATTCATATCGATGCCTCCTTCAACTCAGGCTTCCACGGCGAGTATTCGAGGACCCATCACACCTCCCTCCTATCAAGAGACAGGACCTTGGCAGCAATGAAGATGGAGAAGAATGCACAACTATTCAAGCTCTATGGAAAATCAACAAGGCTCATCAACCTGTAGAGAGCTTGGAAGAAGACAGAGATGAATGGAAATCTTATGTAATAGCCCTGAGAAAAATGAGGCCCAAAATGACTCATTAAGCATTGTAATCTTTTCCTTCCAATAAATCAATGATATTTCCTTTATTGAGCCATCTTACTGTGTTTCTGATCAACTCTTCCAACGTTCTGTGATTCTGTTGCAAATAACGCCTCAAGCAATGTCGTGAATTTTATAAACGACGCCCCAGCACAGGTCGTCTTCCATGATCGATCGCTCATAACTGACGCCTTCACCAATGGGCGTTAACTGAATAACGTCCTAGGGCAAGGCGTTAATTCGATTCATATTCCAAAATATATTCGTTGAAATTCCAAAAGTAACGCCTTCAGCAAAGCCACGTTTCATATAAATAACGCCTCAGTCATAGTCGTTACTCAAAAATAGTAATGATTATTCCCATCAAATCAATCAATTGCCATTAAATGCGTCTGACGACAGTTATCATTCCCCATGCAAACAAAAATAACGCCTTAAGAAATGTCGTCAATTATTAAGAAACGCCTTGATGTCCGTCGTTGATTCCACAAGACGCGGCCTTTCTTAAGTCGTTAATTCTTTTTGACCGTTCGACTTAACTTTCCCTCCTTTCTTCTTCTTCCTTCGTCCCATTTCCTCTTTCTCTCTTCTTCTGCAACCCTAACCGAGAACCCCCTCCCCCAATCTCTCTCATTCTCTCCTCTCTCATCCTAGCCCTAAGCTATGGCCGGTGGCGTACCCAAACGGCAGCGTGTGACCGCCCCAGAGGTCGTGGACCTAGGCGAAGACGCCCAGGCCGAGGAAGTCCCTCCCGCGGCGGCCGACGAGGAACCTCCGGTGACGGCGGCCGACGAGGCTCCAACGGCGACGGCCGGCGACGAGACCGAAGGAGGCCAAGAGGCTCACGAAGAAGACGAACAAGATGAAGGCAATGAAGAAGGACAAGACGAGGAAGAAAGAAATGAAGAAGAACAACCGAGGGCCATCGTCCCACGCCCCGGCCAACTCTGGCGGCCACGTCATCCACGCCCCCAACCGACAGAGCCAAAGCACAAGAAGGTAGGCCCCCAAACCCTATTCCCATTTTTTTATTTTTATTTTTATTATTATTCCTGTAATTTCCATAGCTCTCGGGGTATAGACCCTGCAACCCAGAAAGAAGACGCCCTCAGGGGCGTCACGTTTCACAAATGAAACGCCCAACCCAAGGGCGTTAATTAAATTATTTCCCTGAAAAATAATTAACCCCATGAGAACACGCCCTAAAGCATGTCGCCCATTTAAATTCATATCATGCTATTAATTTCCATTAATTCCATGCTTTAAATTATTTTCCATGAATTATTCGTATGCTGTTATTTTTTATTTTATTTTTTCTGAAAAACTTGAAAACCACGCCCACCTGCCAGGGAGTTAATTCAACAATAGACGACCAAACCAGCGGTCGTCCATTCATTAATTCTGATTAAATTAAAGGACCCATTTTGGAAAACGCCCCACCCAAGGGCGTGACTTGAAATATTTTTTAGGAATTTCAGATATTAACCATAGAATCACTCCCAACACAGAGGCGTTTCATAGATAACAGTGACCTAGGATAGGTCGCTAATCAAAGCACTCTTAGAACAACGCCCTCCTCAGGGGCGCTAATTCAACAAACCACGACCTGAGGATGGCCGTTAATTAAATCAAACATTAACAATTCAAACCAAGGCAATTAAGTGAATTTTAACAAGAATAATTAAACAATTAAACCAAAATTTCTTTTCTTTATACGTGTAGGGGTTGATGAGGACACGGATCTCCTGGGTCATGGTCCGGGC